>CM040423.1:144242068-144282068 GCA_022702705.1 Papilionanthe hookeriana x Papilionanthe teres | reverse complement strand
AAATTGACCCAGGTGATAGTTTTGTAAATAGCAAAGTTTTCAAGTACTATGTATGTAATTTTTTTTTTTTGGCTGGTGTTTATATTTTGTTTGACTTATTATATGCATTTTCTTGTGCTAGGTATTGAGTAAAAGATGGTTAGAGTTATGAATAAGTTTTGTTATTTTCATAATATCAAGCAAAAGTATGTACTTTTTTATCATAATGATGTGATTGCTACTGGCATTTCTAGCAAACATTTATTTTTTTTCATGTTGTAGTCAATTATTTTAGGGATTAATTATATTAATTGCTGGTCTATGATTGTATTCAAGTTGTGATATTATTAAACTATGTAATTTCTAAAAGTTAATAAAGATATTTGAAGTTCAAAAAGTTATTTGGTTTAATTTTTGCTCTTAATTTTGAATGTAAAATTACTAAAAATTATGATAATTATTTAGTTTTTTAAATTACTTTTTATAATAATTCAATACCACGATGATAATTAGTGATGGATATTGAATGTCGTCATGAAACTCTTGATTCAAAATTTGATGGTGATCAAATTTATAATAGCCTTTTTACTGGAAATCCAATGAATCACAAAATTGCAATGAAAGTTATTGGAAGAAAATTTTGATTGATCACAGATTTGTATCTTATTTTTTCGATAAAATTTTTGATGAAATGCAACATTTTGTGGAGAATTTTCTTATTGATACATTGCTTTTTTTGGCAAAAAAATTATTGGTTGGTCCATTACAATAATGTCATCTTTTATGTTAATAACACTGCCAATTTTGAGACAAAATTATCATAAAAAAATTGTGATTTTGGAAATTACCAATCTGTGATTAAGGGCTCGTTTGGGGAAACTTATAGGTGTGATTAGGGTCTGTTTGGGGCAGCTGTAGCTTATAGGTGCAGGAACATATATCTTTCCTCAATCGAAACACAAGTCTGCCTTTACAGTCTGCCGATAACTCCACTCCACTCCAGTTCCCTCCACACTGATTTGTCCCCACTTATCCCTTTCCTCTCTTTCAACACCAACTTCAGCAATGTCCGCAGCTCCTACGCTCAAGCTCTTTTTCTTGACAGAGAGCTACCTGACCATGCTCCCTGTTCACTTCGCCTCCAATATCTCATCTGTCTGTCGTTCAAAATCCATCAATTGCCAATGCCTCCCCTGCTCTTCTTATTCTCCCCTTTCAGCTCTAACCATCTTGCTTTTCCTCAGGAAGGATAAGAAGCCTTCGGTTGTTCTCCTTGTAGCCCTGACCTCCGGTTGGTGGGGGAGGAAAGCTCCAATTGGAATTCTGGGGAAGGTCTTCAATCTTCTGATGGGGAGTTTTCTAAAAAAATCAATGTTAATCTCAGTGTAGTTCATTTTATTTCTCTGATGAATTGTGCTTGGTTCTAATTTAGCCAAGCCTATAGAGTCAAAAATGTGAATACTAAGATGGGTTTATGGCATAATTAAGATCTATAGTTTGAGAAATAGCTTTATTAGAGTAATATCTATTGAAGATAAATAATGGAGAATAGATTTTGATGATTTGGGCATGTAGAAAATTCACCCTTGAGACAAGTAGATAAAATTAGTTTGGTAGTATTTCATATGTATTTCACTCATTGTTCTGTGTATTTCAATTTATTTTTGGAAAACAGAGTAATTCTTTTATTGATGGTTTAGGTTAAACAAGTTCATAGGACAAACTTTTTAGAATTTCCTTAATTTTTTCACTATGATGGGTGGATGGTTATTTTTCCAGTAAAAATATTGTATAAACCCCTCACCAATGTCAGATCTGGAAAATTGTTTTATCTTTATACATGTAGGAAGTGGTGCTTTCTGATTAATTGAGAGCCTTTTTAAACACATTATTTGTTTATTCTTTAATATTGGTTTTCTCTAGTCAAGATTTGTTGTTGTGTGCTTAATCTGTTTCATGAGCTTTGAAATGATATTCTCTTAACATGTTGGAAGGTGTTGATACCTGCAATCAAATCATTGTGAGGAGAATGTTTGGATTTTTTTCAATTTAGAATATGAAAACACTTTATTTATTGTCAGTCTTTTTTTGGGTTTTACATGCATCATTTGTATATTGTTAACTGATTGGCTATGAAATTTTCTTAAGCATTTTGTGTTATTTTATCATATTAAGTGGACCTTGTAGTTCTAGTTCAGTCAACATAAAGCGCATTTGCTGCATTTGGATGCTCTAAAAATGTGATGCGAGCTTTGCAGTTTAATTTCTTTATCAATTACATGATTGAATGCTCGGGTTAAGATAGATTGTTTTTCCTTGTATTCCCGCAGCCACAAGTACAATTTATTATTGGATGTGGTAACGTGCAATAATATTCCATTACAAAAAGGAAAGTCCTTGTTGATATTGACTTCAAAACTAATATCCCCATCGAAATTTATGATTACATGCATTTATTGATACCATGTAAATTAATAGAAGTTTTATTTAATACTATAATTTACCAAGTCTTTGAATGCACATAATAGTTCTTATGTACTCATATGGCATTTCATATAAACAAATTGAGGTTTTAGCAATAATCTTTTACATTATGTCGCAAAATGAATCAATGAGAGGAGCGATGAAGCAAGTCCAGCATTTATATGAGACAATTTTAATGGTTACTTTAATATTTTCTTTTCCTTTTCTTTATCAATATTGATACTCATTGTTAAGTGAGAGTTATTTTTTATTTTTTATTTTTACTATTCTATATGGATTTTATGCTTCTCTAGTGTCAAATATACTATCAGGACAATTATGTTGCAAAAAAAAATTACTTAACAGGGGCAATCATTTATCCATAAATAGTAGTAAATTAGCTGTTTCAAACAGCTGCCCGAAATATCCAGTCAGTTTATTATGATCAGCTGCTGATCGGCAGCTTAACTAGATAATCTACTTACTTTGATATGCTGGAAAAGTTGCACCAACCCCAAACAGACCATAAGTGTCGTTAATGCAGCAAAAATTGGATTAAAAAGCAATAAATTCTTTTCAAGGAAGAATATTTTCTACATATTTAGTGAATTTTGAATAGCTTTTGATGATTTTTTATTATGAATATTTTAGTATTGTTATCCAATTTGTGCTTAAGAAAATGTTCCAGCATGGATCTAGAGGAGATCAAATAGTCAAAAAGAAAGAATAAGGGTAAGGCTGGCCCACTGCTAAAAAGATATGAGGCCCACTTCACAGGCTAAGCAAAGTTGTCCGAACCAAGCCAGGAAGACTAAAACCAAACGAGCCACAAAACAGACAAAAAGATGACAAGATGACCCAAGCCCGAGCAATTCGGCTAGATGTGCAATTCAACAACATCTAAGCCCACCGTATAGTACAGTCGATCGAGGAGAAGATTTGGTTCCATAATATCTTTGACCAACAAAGAAACACCTAGAAGTTTCACATCATGCATTAAGGATCGACAACCAAGCTGTATCTAACGACTGACCCAGACCAACCTAGCTTAGCTAATCGAGATGATCCTGCTGATCCAAATCTGACTAAGACCAATCGACCAAGTTAAATAGTAATCACATATTACACTTACACATATAAAATACTAGAAATATCCTATTACGGATCTCTTTAAAGCAGGGGCAAAAAAGTAATGTTACAGTTGCACCCTCTCTTTCATTAACAAAAGAATTATTTTATCAATATGACAAGTGATATAAGGTAATTTTTTGTGTCTTTGGTGCATTAAATAACATCATAATTCTCTTATTTACCATGATATTATGCTTGAGAATAATTTTCTTTTTTTGTGTTGTGCACGATATTGGACATACACCAATTGGGAGCATAAAGGACAAAAAAATAAACTTTTGCTCACGACCCCACAGTTGCTTGAATGCTTGTGCTCTTGCAAACAACTGTGCACACATACCGCAACCACAACGCACATCTTTGCACTTCGGCTAGCACACTCCCTCACATACACTTGCATTTACATGCCATGTCACTTTGCCGCATGTTTACCTCCACCCACTCGTTGCAACCTCACTTGTCTACATGTGCATGTAAGTACCTTGTCACGCCACTGTACTCGAGCCACTCTGCCTCCAATGCAAGACCATGTGCATGCTCATGAGCATCAACGTTGTCACACACATGTGCCTGCAATACCTTAAAGAACCCATACATGCAGCTGTGTGTACTATACCCGCATGAGTGCTTGCGCGCACACACAAGTGCGTCTGCACCAGCACTTACTTGCAAAAATGCTGAATTTTGGATTTTGACTGAGTTGGAGATTTTGGATGCCAATTTTGGACATCTGATGCCTTAACTAAGAATATAAACATTTTTTTATGAGTATGTGATTGCTTTTGGCCTTGTTGGCTATGCCTATAGATGTTAGGAAAACCTTTTGGAGCTCACAAAGTTTCTTCCTCGGGTTCGATTCATTGAGTATGTTTTTATTACTTTTTTTTCAAGTTTATTTAGGGAATTTCATGACGTTGTAAGGTGAGATAGGGTCTACATGTATGAGAGAGATCCACAGATGTTTGTACTGATCGAAGATGACCACATTGCTTTGCAAGGACCGATTGGCTCTTCATTAAGTTTTTTGTACTTCTTGCGTTGTCTCCTTTTTATTCCCGCAATGACAAAGTTCATTTTCTTTTCTCAAGCATAGTGGCTAATGTTGTTTCATACTCTTGTTATGTAAGTTATGTAGTTTCTTGTCGTTTTAATGTTGTGTATTTTTTTCCCTCGATGTCTTTTTGATGCATAAAATTCTGATGTTAATGTGTTAACCTTCTATATTTTATTTACTCATAATATAGCCAATTAGGATGTTCAAATATTTTGTGATCTATGACTTCTGCCCCTCGCACAGTGAAACAAACAAGTTAACCACAAAAACATAATAGAATAATCATATTCTAGTTAGGATTTTGCAACCTATACAAGGGATCGGAAGAATCCTAGGAAATGCCGTAAGATTAAGAGAAACGTAACTTTATGAGTTTCTGATTCTTTTTTTGACCTAGGTATAAGCATAAAGAGAAAATTTTTGTCCCTTCTTGTTAAAATAGTGTGGGTCCCATAAGAAAATTCGAAGAAATCACTTGACCTATATCACAAGGGTATGAATGTTGCATACCTAAAAATAATCAATACATTTCCTTGCCATTTATGTTTATTATATTTTTAGGACAGTTAAATTCATCTCTTGAAATTAATCACTTCAAACTAGAATTAGCAGTTCAGTAAACTAGAACTTCACCTGTTAAAAAAATTTTGACACTTCGCTTGTGGAATCGATACATGGACTCATTTATGTATATTATTTGATGAACATGTATACTTATGTAATTGACCGAAGTTTTTTACAGTAATTTTGGGCATCAATAAGAAACTTTACTGGTTATTCTATATCTCTCTCAATCTATCCTTACTTACACTTTATTCTTTAGGTGTAATTCGCTAACAAATAATGATTCAGCATCCTCAAGGTTGCGGTGAGTTCATGGAGTTCACTAAAGAATTCACAGCTTATCAAGTTCAGAAGTTGAAAGATCAAATGTTGTATATCATCTGAGGCATGCTAAATCTTGGAAGATATCACCAACCCTTAGATGAAGAGCCAATGCAAAGTATTTTGATGGTACGGGATCAACACCGATTGATCGTATCTGTTCGGGCGTCCTGAGGCACCTCGTCAGCCCAAGAACAAATTTTCGTGTTAAATCAATAAAGTTGAACCCTCATAATGATTGAAGATCCCAATATTGGAGTCTTACAACAAGTGAGACAATTTAACATGTCACATAGCCTCATATAAGTCAATCATTTGTCTGCTGAGGATTACTGATGCATTGATTGTTTGGTGTAACATCAGAGCTGAAGGATTTTATGTTGAGACTCCTTTATGCTACACACTCGATCATTTAGAGAGAGATGAGGAAACTCCACCTTTTGGATAACATCTTTTGAAGTGAGAAACACTAAAAAATTGAAGTCATTGGCTATTTCTGTTCTATGGAATAGTGGGTGTTAGACCAAAATGATCCTTTTTATGAGTGTTATGTCTCATTGCCATTTAGAAAATGTCACAAGTTCTTTGATGGTGAGATTGTTGTTCCAACAGACTGTGCCAAATTGTTGACAAAAGATTCGCGGCGACGGTGGAGTGATTATTTTGCATCTTAGTACTGCATGAAAATCTATCACAGACTCAGGTGACAGTAGAGACACTAGAAGATTTTACGTGGAAAAAATTGAAAGGGAGAAAACCTGCAATCCACTATGAATTTATGAGTTCACATACATGTTATTGTCCCTGGGGTTGGAAGGAACGACACTATTTCTCGAGGTACAATTATTGTTGAGCAATGGTAGAGAGTTATTGCGGTTGACAAAAATTAATTGAACTTCAGTACATTGTTTTCATGATGAGTCACTCACATTGTTCAGGATGACACATTGCTCTGTTGATTGCTTTCTTACTATGCAACGTACATTAAGATTCCACATAACACATTATGATTTCACAAGGGGCTTTGTTGCAATGAGTAAGGGCGATAGATGGTGGTCAACGGTGACCTCCGAGCGATGGTCAACGACTTCAAGGGATAGTGGTGTTCCCTGGACCTTCAAGGTAGAAGATATGACCTTAGTTCATTCTCTCTCAAGCACTGAGCACGAACTTATTCAAGGTCTAGGTTCTTTTTCTTGAATGTGATAGGGTTTATTTATAAAATCTAGAAGAGACTTCTCTGCAAATAATGAAGTATTCCGAGTTATTCCATTGCACGATTCAAATAGATTCACTCGATTCGACAAAATTTTATAGGCACTTTAGCGCCTTCTCAATATTGACTAACTTTGGGTTCGTTGGATTTTTTTGTAGAGACTCAATTTGACTATAAGCTTGTCAGATTTTGAATCCATTTAACATTTCAATTAGACACTAGAAGAATTCAAAAATGGATTAACGACTCTATCTCTGTGTTAAATTTGGCTATGATTGGATTAATTTTGGTGTGATTATTTGTTTTATCAATCCAGTCAGTTTGACTCTAAATTTGTTAAAATTGAATTTCTAGATGAATTTAAAACTGGAGTTTGAAAGTTCCTTATCAAAAAATATTTTGAGATCCATACTATTCGTCTTGAGATTCATGTAGAATGATCAATTTTGTGGATGATAAATTATTATTAGCTTTTCTTAAATAAAATATTATGAAAATATTTTAAGAAAATAAAAGTAATATAAAATTTTGATTGTATATGATACCAAATAAATAAAAATTTGACCGGTGCGCATGTAATAAATTTTACAAATAAGAAAAAGAACAAAAAAGTTACCGAAAGCACTAATTGGCGAGCAAAGGGTAGAGGGAATAGAGAGAGAGCGCGCGAAATAAATAATTCAAAGAGATTCCATAAGAATGTATTTTATTTATTTATATACGGATCGTTCTTTCCCACGTAATCATTCTAGGGATCTAATTGGCTCATAGTAAGGCCAGTAGGCTCCATTCTGTCCCCATCATCAAATTTGAATCGATACCCACCGCCCATCTACACCTCTATGGAGCCAAAGCCTAAAACTGCTACCTTTTAGTTTGCCCAAATTTTTAGAATTTTTTGGTACCACTGCAATAGTTAATTATTATATATTTTTAAAATTTAAAATTTGTTTTTTTAGATTTATACGATTCATAATTATATCACACTAAAAATAACACTATTTTAATTTTTGAAAAAGTAATACATTTGTATATAAAAATTAGATGATATCTTAAGTATTAAAAATGCAAATCCATAAAAATTAAATGGTATATTATTATTTTTGTTCCTTTTGATAAAAAGAATCCGAGAGAGAGTTGATTATTTTTTTCTTTTTTATATTTGTTGTCTTTTTATTTTTAATTCTGTCTTTTTCTTCTCCTGTTCTTTTTATAATAGACATAATTGGGGTTGGTGCCACCGGGTAAAACGTTTAAGATTTTTTAGTTCATTATTTAGACTCTAATGGGCCGGAGGAATATTTTTAGTTTTTATTGAGTTTGCTAGCGGGTAAAAGCATCTTTACTTGTTCAATTTTTTTTTTCTATATTTATAAGATGATAAAAATGAATTGAGTGGTAGATAATTGCACATTGCTAAAAATACATTTATAAAGATATCATCTTTAGGAGCAAATCAAAATTATATAAATTTTTTAAAGATCGAAAACTTCATTATTAAAGTTTAATATTATACAACTTACAATTATAGCTATATAACAATAGTTTGGCTTTAATAATCATAGCTGTGTGAAATTTAGGCAGAATAAATTGCGCATCACATAGCTGAAATTTAAGCTGAATGAATTTCAATAAGTTTATAGTCAAACTAAATGGCTCGATGAGATCGACTCAATGATATCAAAATTGATTGAATCCAAGTCATATCAAGCTCAGATAAAGCTGTTAAACCACTTTTGAATTAGAATGTCAAACCTATTTTAAATCTAAAAAGCTTATACTCAAATCGAGTGTTTCGATAAGACAAGTCCAACGAGTTTAAGATCACTATAATCCAACATCAATAATGTACTTAAATTATCAAAAATACAATGTTATTAATGAAATCTCTCTAGACCATCCGATAGAGTAGTCCAGATTCCTTACTTATTTACGAGAAGGCATTTTCTAGACTTTATAGATAGAGCCCCACTCCTTTCATGAAGTAGGAGGACGAGTTGGATCTGGAAGTAGAACTGCATTGGGAGAAGAAGGGTTTGAATTACATTGTAGTTTTGGAATAAAAACTCGACAAATGTTTTCTCCTCATGTAGCTACCGACCACCATTGACCACAACTTGTTGGTCACCGTCGATTATTGGTGGCCACCCCATGATCGTTGTAACAAAACTACTTACGAAGTCATGATGTACGTTGCAAAGAAATAAAGCACCTAACATAGCAATGCATGTTCTCAACCTAGTGTAAACATTCACATCAAATATAACACAATGACACACCCCTTAAGAGTGCATAATAACACGCCTTAAAGAAAGTGTACTAATACAACCCAATTACAGTGAAATGATGCACTTTGTATGCACCCCAAAGGTGGTGTAATGACGTGCCAAAAAAAGGTTCAATAATGCATCCGAAATATGGTGCTATATTACGCCTTGAATATATTGGAATGACACATACTAAATACATTGTAATGAAGCATCCCAAAGATGGTGTAATAATGCTCCTCGAATACTATGCAATGACGTACTCTGCATATGGTGCAATGATGTACCACAAAGTTGGTGTAACGAATCACACCAAAAATGGTGTAACAATACACCCCAAATACAATAAAATGATCTACCCCACATACGATGCAATGATGCATCTTGAAAGCGGCACAATAACACATCTCATAACAGTTACATACAATCACCGTACTCATAATATAGTCTTTCTTCGGAGTATTGAAATTCACTCCTTGCATCTCACCACTACAGCCTATGTGATATGCATTTTATTCAGGTTAAATTTCAGCCTCTAGGGCCTACAAACAGTATTACAGCTCCCTGTTGTAACTTATATGACAAACTATGGCTAACATGGTCCACAACTAATGCAGCTCAAAACACCAAACTTTGAAGAATACAAACATTATTACAGCTCATAGCTATGGCATACGTGACATACTAAGGCCTATCTGGTTCACAATTGATGCAACTGAACTCTTGCCTCTGTATCTTAAGGACATTATCGCAGCTCACCACTACAACCTACATGACGAACCATAGCTTAAGTGGTCCATAGCTCATGCTACTCACAACCCTTACCTTTAGAGCCTATAGATATTATTATAGCTAACCATTACATTATATATAGCCAACTATGACCTACATGGTCCACAACTCATGCAACACCCAACAAGAGCCTCTATGGTCTACTGATATTATCACAACTTACTATTATAATCATGTGATCAACAACGATCAACATGCCTGAAAACTCTTTCGACTCCTCATTATCCCCTCCATGGCATACCGACAATATTGCTGAAACCATTTACAATAAACATGACCAACTATAACCATGACTTTCAATTATCACCTCAATGATGAGCTGGTGCTGCATCCACTTTCTACAAAATTCATAAAATACAACTGCTTCCAGGTAGATTGATTATGGTCTTCACTACCCATTATGGCTATCGTTATTAAAGATAGAATTGTACATCAAGTTTGTAATTCCATATTCTTTAATTAAAAGTGAGAGTGGGCCTATTTACATAAAATTCTTTTGTCGATCAATTCAATTGGTCCAGGCCCTATGACTTTTCCCTTTCCAAGGCTTTCCACATTACCATTATGGTTTCTCCTCCCGCTCCTTTTCTTTTATCTATGTGTGTGTTGGCTCTTGCAATATGTTGATACACAAATGCATTACTCAACCATAACAAACCATCTGGCTTGCATCTATTTGGCACGGTTTGTGATAAATAAAGTTGCATTTGGCATCACCTTCAAGTTTGAGATGTCGAGTTCTTTGTTGTGGGGGTAACATTAATTACAATCTCAAAGGTCGTTCATTTTATCATCCCGATCACAATTATGATTGGTTTGGTTTATTGCATCTCATTCATTCATAAAGTCAATGAATACTACTTATAAGCTTGGGAAAACCTTCACTAAAGTCTTAATAGTTCATTCAAATTAACGTCCCACACAAAATCATTGAGGTGTAGTCATCCCATGTTTCATTTAGAAATTAAGTCTATGAGAACCACTTCAAATGTGGGGGTTACCTTTCACAAAGCGCACTCTATCAGTACTCCCCACTAGTTTTTCCTCAACAAGATTAAGAACTCAATCTCCTCAAGATTTTGTACATGGTTATTTTACAGCCTCATCTGGACAATGCCCCCAATGAGGGACAACCAATTCAAAAGAAATAACTAGCATGTTGCCAAATATCATTCTTGAGTATAACTGCAACTATATTTATAAGAAAAATATGATGCATTTTGAACTACGTTCTTGTCTCAAGAAACATATATCATCTCTAACAAATTATTTTGAGCTTAATCGATCTCAGATGACTTGATTAAACTTTAGATTACAAGCTACGTTCATCAACCAAAAGATTTGACTGATACCTTCTGATGGGTAAAAATTTCTTGGTTAATTTTCCTTCTATTATTTCCATATCAAGTTACAATTATTAAGAAGAGGCTTTAAAAACAACATCAAATAAATTAAAAATCCTTGGTAGACTTTGTATGACTTTTTCCTTGGCATGTTAACACTGTCGAGCAACTATGAATATACAACCAAGGATGGCTTACAACCTTCATTGATTACAATAGAATTCCTCCACTACATACTATGGTCATCAGAAAAACACGCTTTGACTAAACAGTAAAAGAAAGGCCAAACATTTTTAGTAGGAGTCATAGCCAGCAGATGATTATTCTTACGTACTAGGTTGGATATCTGCCATAGATCCTAAGAGAAGTTTATCTAAATATTCTGATGCGTTAATTGAAGAATAATAGACTTCTCTGAATGATAGAAATATTACCTTTAAATGTTTCTAATAACTCAGATAGTTAAGAATTTCAACATTTTTGGATCTGCAGAAAGAGAGATATTTCACTTATCTTACAGGATGATAAAATTTATTTTATTTTACTATCTTGTATACCTATGAGAAAAGCCTTTATAGTTAATTACATCTCAACATTTGTGGCTCTTGAGAATACACTTGATGAAATTATAGGCTATATTTTGCATGATTATTCAAAAAGTGTTTGTGAGATTGATGTTTACGGACTCAGATTTGATACACTCGGGGTTTAAAAAGCTGTGCTTTTAATTAAAAGGTTAGGGCTTATAGTCCAATTATGTTTATCATGGAAATGTCTAGTACGAGGGTTAGGTGGCCCTAAGAATAAAGCTTACATTGGGTATTTGGAATTGTGAATTTATTGGAAATGAGGTTGATTTGTGGACTAAAAAAATTAGAATTTTTCAAAAAAAGTTTGATATGGATTGTTTAATTTATTTTGGTTGATTGTCGGTGGAATAAAGTTTGACTTGAATGAATCACTTGAGGCGAAGCTTGAGTTCGTCATATTTGATTTTATTTGAAAGTTTGATCTCTTTTTTAGTTGACTTGTTTTGATTACTTAGGGTTTGTGTTAATTTATGAAGGTTCTTAGTTTGAAGTGTATTTCTAGTGTTACGATTTGAAGCTGTCTGATTTGGTTTGAGGGTGTTTGATTTTTTTTGTGAACATTTATTTGTTTATTTGATTGAAGTTTATTATGATCATTTAAAATTTATTAATTAAAGTCACTTGGTTTGTTTTCGAGTTGTTTAAATTTTTTTGTAGGTTACTTATGGTTTATTTTTGGTTTTTTATGGTTTTAAAGCTCGTCTTAAAATTGTTTAATTTGTTTTAAGGTTCTTAAAAGTTTATTTTCATTTATTTTAAGATCATTAAAAGCTAATTATGAAATTATAAAGTTTGCCAAGATGTTAAACTTTGTTAATTTTTTTTTAAATTTGTTAACGATTGTTATGTTTTTTAAATTTTTTAAAAGTTGGTTAAGTTTGTTATATTTAATAGGGTAGGTTATGTTTTTTATGTTTAATTGACTTTTGTTAGATTTTGTTAAATTTTATTAAATATTAGCTAATAGGCTTTAATTTTGGATTTAAATTTTTAGTTGAAGTTGAATGTTAGAAGCTATTTTCTTGAAGTTGATGATTTCAATTTGAGGATTTGAAGTCAATTATTTAAAAGTTGTAGGTTTGACTTTGGAGTATTGAAATTAGAGGTTTTTATTAGATATTTGAAATTAGAGGTTTAGATTTGAAATTGGATGTTTTGGACTTGAGGTTTAAAATTAGAGGTTTTGATTTGATATTTGAGATTGGAGGTTTTGAACTCGAGGCTTGGAAATGTGATTGTTGATGAAGGTCTGACTTGAGTTTAACACTAGACTACAAGGATGGATAGGCTAGAAAAAACTTTTAGATAAAGGAGGCTAAATGGTGGACTAACTTATAATTTTGGAATAATGCCACCAGTCATGATGCTCATGACTTTCCATCATCGAGTGTATTAGAAACCATAAATTATTTATCATCTAGATTGTTAGAGGTCTCTATTATTACCATAGCAATGAAATGTAGACCATTTCCTATTAGGTGTTCTGAGGTACCTTTTTTAATAGTCATAGGTTAATTCAACATAAGTTACTTACATAATTCAATGAGGTAAGACTGTCCATTTTTTTGTTCGAGTCCTTAATATTCCAAAGGGAACTTAACAAACTAACCTAGGCATCTAAATTTGACACTTCTACTATTTTTGTGATCCTCAATTTTCTTTCTAAGTTGGATAAATTAGGTTCTATAGTTGATTTGCCTAGTGTTGGTTCTCATGAGTTAAGTAGTTGAATTTAAATTTATTTTTGAAGTTTGATATTTACTTCATGATTTATTTTGAATACTAGTTTGATGTTTATTATTAAAATTAAAGTTAATATAAGTTTGACTTTTACATTCAGTTGTTTTCTTTCTAAGTGTTGTCTATTTAAATTGTATCAAATAAACACAAATCAACACAATTCACAAATCTTTCTAACTTCTTGGTTCGTTGACCTCAGTAATCACATAGGACTTGATATGTCAGTGTCTTGACTTTATAAATCCAACAAAGAACGAGCAACTCTCTAGTATTGTCCTTACAGCCAAAATTCCAATGGCTAACTCCTAAGACGATCAGGTCAGAGCTAAAACTAGGTGTCAGTCTTTGTATTATCTACCTAAAACTGACCACCAAACTTGCATTCAATTTATATCCCCGTATTATCTATCCTGATCAAGTCACCCTTTAATCACTTCTTAGGTTGAGAAAAGTCCCTTTTTTCCTAATGTCTCGCAACTCTCTAAATCAAACTTCCGAGCAAAATTAAGTCAAATCATCCAAATCTCATTCTCTGACTAGTTATCTAAATGAATGATATGCTTCAACACCATTCTTTTTGATCTAGTCATTCTATCCAACTTCTAGATTGGATGTTAGTCCCCGCACTTTCCTTCCCAATATGAATACCTTCTCTCTATTATCATATTAGTTATCAGGATGAATTATATCTTTGAGGATTGGTCTTCTGATCTACTTATTCTATCTATCTTATGGGTTGGATGTTAGTCCTCACACTTTCCTTCCTAGTACAAAAATCTTCTCTCAATTCTCTGACTAGTTAGCAGAATAAATAATTTACTCCAACACTATCCTTTCTGATCTAGTCATTTCTTCTCTCTTCTAGGTTGGATGTTAGTCTCGCACTTTCCTTCCTAGTATAGAAATCTCCTCTCTTTTCTTTGACTATTTATCATAATGAATGATATGCTTGAGTGTTGTCATTTTTTATCTAAGCATTCCATTAATCTTTTAGGCTAGATGTTAGTCCATTTGCTTTCCTTCCTTGTATAGACACTTTCTCTCAACCCCTCTGAGTAGATATCAGAATGAATGATATGCTTCAACGCTGTCATTTCTAATGTAGTATACCTGTTCACCTTTGGATAGATATAAATCCAGATTATTTTCCCACCCAAAGGTTTCCAGGAAACCTTAAAATCCTCAATTGAGTCTAATTCACATATCTTATATTTTAAATCTTTGACTTATATAAATTGAATCATGTCCTTTAAACTTTTTTGGTCGCTACAGTCAACACTAATATGTGATGTGTACTTTGGACAATGCACCACACTTATTGGGTGTCTATTTATTGGTCTCATTTTGGTCACATGGAACTTGCATAGACATAACCCTTTTTGTCTGGCATAAAAAAATTGGCTAAAAAGTAGCTTGCCCTTTTTTGGCCTAACGTGGTCATGCCAGGCCTGGGCGTGACCACAATCGAAATTTCCTCGTCGTGATCAAGCTTGGGGTAGGCGTGACCATGTCTGGAGGTTCCTCAACATTGTCATGCCAGTCCTATGCTTGACTACACTTAAACAAACTATTTTGACATGTTAGCGATCTGTGGCCTTCATCCACGGATCATGTCATGAATCATTGTACCATTTCACCGATGGTGATATGCGGCTCACTAAAAGTTAAACTAATCGTGATCATCGGCACACAACCTTATCGAACAACTCTGGAGGGCTCTACCATTGCATTCCTCATCTATAATAGGTGGATCTATGGCACACCCCAGGATGGGATTTTAATTGGCATTGTTTACAAATAGTGGAAGAAGAAGTGGGAAGAATGTCTTTGACAAGTCTCCTCCTCCTCCTCTGATTAGCTTCCTCTCCTCCCAGTAAGATGTCCTTTCTTTCTTTATTTATTTAAGCATCTTAATTTAAGAGTTTTAATTTGATTTTAGGTATGGTTAATTAACTCAAATACCATGGATTAGGCTTGGGTTTGGGTTTGATTCAGCTCGACTAGAACCCATCCTAACCCTAGGTCACCTAGCCCAAACCCTAACCAAACCGTATGTTGACCTCATTTTTGATGAGGTCTTTTCTCTTCTCTCTCCTTAGTACTTAGGATCTAGCCTTAGGCTTTCCCTTTGACTATCTTAGAGGACTAGAAATGGAACCCACCACTTAGAAATTTGAACACCTCTTAACTCCCTGCGAACCCCATAAGTTTGATTGTAAACCCCCAAGTCACTTGGAGGGTTAAGATCAAATGTTAAGGTTTAAAGGATGAGTTCCCTATAGGAATCTTTGGCCTTAGAACTACCCTACGTGTCCTGATCTAGTGAGGGTTGACCTGCACACATTACACTTTCACACAAATTCCAAATCCTAAAACCATTCATACCTAGCTTGACTTCCTGACTCATGTAGGTAATTCATATGGATGGACCTTAACCCCTAGGCCTTTGGCTAAGAGGGTTAGGAACAAAATATTGAATGCGTCAAATGAGTCCTCTCATGGCTCTTATGGGCTTGATATGGCTTCATGGCTCAACCAAAGTGATTCCATTCTACTCAAACTTGATCAATCTTCATTTTCTCAAAATTTTAAATTTTGACCCCGGGGACCGTACACCCACCAAACCTACCACATGCCCTTGAAACTACTAAAAATTTGCAAAATTACCTAAATTATCCAAAATTCCTCAAAATCAGTCCTAAACATTTCCCCCACTCAAATTGATCATCCATGGCCAAATATACCAAAATTTCCAAAAATACCCCCCAATACCCTCCAAATACCCAAAATGCCATTCTTTAATAAAAAATTCCATAAATTCCAAAAATTTTTATAAAATTTCAAAAAATCCCAAATATTCCCAATTTTATTTTGTTCAACTATACCATAGGCCAATTTTGTCAATTTAACCAACTTTTACAAAAACCCCCAATTTGACTAATTCTTAACCCAAGTGGACCCAATGTTAAACCAAATCAACCCAATTGATCCCAAATTTCACCCAATTAAATTCTAAACTTCAATTCCATATCCCCAATATCAATTTAGACCAAATCCAAGCCCAATTTGATTGACATTTGGATCCAATTCCAATTTGAAGCCTAAAGCCCAATTTTGGCCCATGGCCTAAACTTAGCCCAAACCAACCCAATTCAACTCCAATTAGCCCTAAATCATTTTATAAACCTTCCTAATATCCCCACAAAAAAAAAACTAGCAAGATTTACCCCAAATTTGAACCTAAACTCCACCCAAACCTAACCCAAAACTAAAATCTCCATTTTTGGCCTAAACCCAAACCTAACTCAAATGGGCCCAAATCCCAAAATCAAAGCCCAACCAAAGTTGAAACCTCTTTGTGACACTCCCATAAGCATTTCTTAACATTAATTTTACATCAAATCCAACTTTAGCCCAACCTTTGCCAAAGTTAGCCCAATTTGACCCACTTTGGCCCCTTTACCAAAAAAGCCCAAATTAAATCCAATTCCACTCTAAATGACACCAAACCTTTTCTAAGATGTTCATGACACATCTCTAAACTAAACCCAACATTTGTTTGGCCCAATCCTTCACAAAATTTCCATCCACCAATTTGTTTTCAAACCTAAAGGCTCACTTTCTTAAACCATCCTAAAAGCCCATTTTCACCAAATCCAAAAGCCCAAAATTAGCTCCAAAGCCCACATGACAATTTCTTCTCATCATACCTTTAATTGATATCATCCCTAAGTTCTACATCAATCATCAAATAAATCCAAATCAAGCCTCATGCCAATTTCCCTTAAACTCATAATAAAAAATCCACAAACCCATTCCTATGAAAATAATCCAACCTTTTCCCAAGCCATGAGCAAGCCAAATGAAGCCATTTACAAGCCAGATGAAGCCATGAGTGCTTTGACACCTCACCAAGCCATTAATGGTAAGAAGAGGGGGCTCTTTCTTAAACCTTCATTAAGCATTTTTAACCTCATCCATGCTACACTCTAAACTAAAATTAGCTACATCACCATGGATGGGGATTTCACCACCCCTTCCTAGCTGACCCAACTGATCCCCTTCAGCCCAAATCAGATCATGGGGGGGGGGGGTGAACCAAGCCCAAATACATGAGTTGAACCATACCAAGCCAAAATGAGCCTTCTCCCTTTCCATTTAAATGAAACTCCTTTACACATGTCCATGGCCAATTGACCGCACTAAACCCCAGCCTTGACCTCCCTGACCTTGAGGGTGACTTGACCCCGGCCGGCCAGCCACCTCAGTCGCCGGAAAACACTAGGCCGAGAGCACCCATTTGGTTTAAAAATTTAATTCTTCCTTGTTGAGCTGTCCCAACCCTATTAGACACCATGACTGTTCTTCCCTTGACCAGAGCAGCTGATCCCAAGCCTCAACTCCCCCTGGGAGGCCCTCCAGCCATGTCTATTTAAACCCACCACCCTCTCGGCCAAAGGAGGTTATGAACCAGACCAAAACAAAACTCTGCCAAAACTGCTCCAGGACCTTCTCCTCACCTAGAGCAATTGATCCTCACTGCTCTCCTGCTCTAAACTCCATTAATTGAGCTCAATTTTGGAGCTCAATTCCCAGCCCAGAACCAGGACATCTCTAAATTCTCGACCAAATCCAAATTAAACTTACCCACACCTGCACAGTACCAAGAGAAGGAGTTCCCCAGTGAAAACCCCCTCTCCAGGCCACCCAGTTGCTCTAGCCTCCAAGCTTTGAAATTGGCTGCGGACACTTTCATACCTAGACAATTCCCTAGAGCCAGAGACTTCATCTAGAGCTATCTTGGGTGCAATCGAAGGTGACAACTCTCTGATTAAAGCTACACTTTTCCGAGCAAAGGTATGGATCATTCCTTCCTCCCGAGCTTCCAGTGATTCTCCATTTTGATTTACTTAATTTCATAGCATGTAAACCATATGGACATGTTCGTCTCTTCAAGACGAATCCATAGAGCATAAGAACATGAAAATCCATTGAGAAATGAGAGAGTTCTTAGGGTTTTAGTGTGAATGGTCACGGGTGAACACCAGTCGTAGACGATGACCAGGCGCCTTCCGATCGAGCGTGTATCAAGTAGACGGTCTAGATTGCACCGGATCGAAGAACGTTACATGAACCGCTGGCCCCTGGAGCTCTGAGTCAGATGGCGGCGTCGAGTGGGAGCGCGACGCGTGGGCTTTTGGAGCTGTCGAGGATGAGTCGGCGCCGCGTGGATAAGTAGAAAAATATGGATTTTTTATTTATTTAAATATCCAGAACTTAGAAAATCTATATCTTTGTGTAGAAAAATCATAAAAATAAACTAAAAATACCCTCTTGCTCAGTGAATAGAGGAGAATAATGTGGAAAAGAAATCAATTTATTTTGATGAGTATTTTATTTTTAATTAATATTTACTCATTTCAGTATGTTGATTCTCCATTTGTATAGAAAATTCACCATGGCATGAGACCATATGACTCTTGAAGTCTCTGATCTTGAGAACATTCCCTGAATTTTTCAAGGTCAGAGACCATCTCTATAGAAAGTCATGTATTTTTCAAGTTTATGTCACTGTTTTTGATATTTTAATTCCAATAATTAGCATATTGTTCAATAAATTCCAGAAAAATTTGGGGAAGTTTCTTAGGACCGGAGGACCCTAGGATAATTATATTTTGAATTAAATCAGTAAGAATAACCCTAATTAGCCTAAATACTCAAAATTAAATTTTAATTAATTAGGGTTAACCACACATTAAAATAACTTAAAATAAATTCTCCACTGATCTTTAGGATCAGAGGGACATCGCATAAAAATTTGAAGCTAATTGGAAATGATTAACCCCACTAAATGAATTAATTAAGCCACATGATCAAAATTAAACTTTAAAAATTCATAACTCCAAAAATACATTTAAAAAATTCACCAATTTGGTTTTGTGGGCTCTTTGATATCAGAGTAGTCTATAAAAATTAAAATTGGAATTTTCTAAATTTTTTTCATTTTTAATGATATATTTAATAATTTAATAATTAAAAATAATAAAAATCATAAAAATATTAAAAATTATAAAATGTCACATTTTGACTCCTAATCACTTAGGAACAAACCAAATATTTTCCCATGTCTCTAAGTTAAGATATTGAATTTTAAATGCTTAAAACAATTTTTAATATTAAAAAAATATATTTTCCAACCTTTTCACTAAATTAATTCCAATAAATAAAAAAAATCAAAAAATTGTAAAATTTATTTCTCCGAACTCCTTCAGGTCAGAGAGATTTAAGAAAAATATAAAATCCATTTTTCAACTTTAATTTTATTTTATTTTATAATTAATTAATACTCCAAAACTCAAAATAATTATAATAAATAAAATATAATTTAAAAAATCACTAAAATTGGTCCAAGTGGTCCTCTGTTCATTAGGAACATCCCATAATTTTCTTAAGAGCAGAAACATTTCCTTGGTCATGTTGTTGAATTTCCATTGAAAATCCCTATTTTTCATTAAAAATAATTATATAAATAAATTAAATTCAAAAAAATCACATTTTCTCCTCTAATGTCTTAATTGACATATGAATGAAGTGACATAAAAATTTCAAGTTCATTTGAACTCAATTTAGTGAGTTATGAAATAAATAAGCCTTAAAGGACATAAAGGTAATTAAAGGATTTAAACCCCTTTATTAAAATTTTAGGTTTAATTAAAATGGAGGGTAGAATATTTGATTTTATCTTTCTTGGATGATTGAAACTTTGAGAAATTAAAAGGGTAGGAACCCATTAATCACTTTTAATAAACCAAAATGAAACTTTAATTATTTAAACAAATTTAAATTTTGGAAGATTAAAGAAAATTTGAATTATTAAAAATAAGGATATAACTTGAGAGGATATTGATTCTTTAGTTAAAAAAATCCCTAAATAAATCACTTCAATAATATTTAACTCTTAATTAAAATTAAAATGATAATCCAAACTAAGTAAATTAAAAATAAAAAAATAATAACCCTTAAATTAAAGAAAAGCTAAAAATGTTAAGTGGTTTAACAATTAAATTAAATTAAATTAAATTAAGTACAAATTAGATTATAATTAAAATTAAATTAAATTAATATTTTAACAATTAAGTTAAATTAAAAATATTTAAATAAATTAAATTAAGTTAAATTCAGTTAAATTAAATTTAAATTATATTAAATTAACATAATTCAATAATAAAAGTAAAACAAATTTAAAATATTAAGATCACTTGAAGTATAAAGATTTAAACCAAAAATAATTTGAACACTATTCTAAACTTAAAATTATTAATTAAAACCTCATAATTAAACTAAATCACTTTAAACCTTTAACTCAAACTTTGAATTAAGAATGATTAAAATTCTCAACAAACCAACTTGCCCCTAAAGGCTTTAATTATTATAACTCTTAAATGGAGTATTATGTGAGACATCACTTCATTCATCAGGTAATCAAATGCCCAAGTTCACTGAGCAAGAGACAAAGCTTAACTAAACTCCTTGATGATTAATTCACCTGTGCAACTAAATTTACTTGAACTCAAAATAATCTCGGAAATATTGAAAAGATGTTTAGGACTCGTCCTAAGCACTTTCTCAATATGATGAGATGTTTTAGAAGAACAATTGAATTTAATTGTTCTTTGATGAAGAAAATCATCCTTAAACATAATAAAAGAACCTAGACGTTATAGGAGATGACTAGCAATAGGATTAGGACTTTGGTAGATAACCAAAACCCTCCCCTTAGCCTTACCTAGGTACTTGCTATAAATATTTAAATGCCTTTACATGTGCTTTAAGTGCAGCTTGGGATGACTGGAAGACCCTCCGGGTACGCTTTTATTTCATTGCAATTTACTTTATTGCAGTTTACTTGCATGCACTGCACTTTACTTTTTCTTGCATGTTAAACAAGATTGTTGCATGAAAACTAAAACCTTTAGGATAATCACAAAACTGAAACCGAAACTAAATTAGAAGTCACCACAAGATAAAATTCACCGCCACAACATTCAAAAATATAAAACAATTCAAAATTTAATCACAAACAGAACAACAAAGCTACAATTGCAACTCAATTAAAACGTCTCGTTGAATGATCGAGAATACCTTGAATGATGTAACCCACGTGTTGCTAACGGGATTTCCCACGGTCCAAATGAAAGTGTGGAACTCATTCAGTTGAGTTTAACAAATCATTTGGACTAAGTGAATTCGATGAAAATAACGGTGCCGGGATGACGGAACCGTGGGATCTTAATCGGTTCTGTTTAAACAACTTTAAGTTTTGTTTTAATTAAAATATTAAAAATATTTGGACTTTAAGATTTCTAAACAAAAATACTTTTCTCATCTCCTGATTATCATTTTCTAAAACTAAAACTTCTGCAACAACAAGGAGCTTGGAGCACATTGGGCAGCACGGCCGTCGTCATCAGTAAAACTCGGGTCTACTTCAGCAAAACTTTCTTAGAATTAAATAACCAAGCCATAGGACTTCGAGGTAGTTTACCTAGTGCAACATAAATCCTCAACTTTTTGTTAGGCATTTGCATGATCATGTCATGTAAATTAAGCCCTAACCGGTCTTAGGATTTCGAGGTAGTCGTTCGGTACGACATAAACCCTCACATCTTCGATGCTATTTGTGTGATTATATCATATAAATATAAGTACTAATTAATTGAAATTTGCAAGATTGAAACATTAAATAATTTTTTATAATTGAAGCCAAACAATAGGATAGTTTGGGAAGTTGCCAAGATTCTTCTTGGATCCTCAGCTTCTCCTATTTTTCTTCCTTTAGATTCCCAAAATAAATTGTTCCAAATTTGATCCATTCCTTATTGAAATCTTCAAAATTCAATCCTTTGAAAACCTTAAAATTTGAAATTCTTGAGAGTAAAACCACTGATCATTATCGAGAGTTTCCTTAAATGATTCCCGTCATTTAAGATGTAATTAACTATATGGACTTGCCCTTATAGGGAACTTTAAGAACCCAGGTTATATAAACCCTGCTTAATTCCTTTATGTTAAGCAGGGGAACTTGTTGGCTTATAAAATTGGTTCGCAGACCAAAGAGATGTCAAAAATCTTCTAGTTTATTTAATTGAGTCCCATCGTCAAGCAGTGTGTCTATTCTTTGGGATAGATACACGGTTTGTGATGCAGTGCTCATTTATATAAACTACTTGGGATGTGAGATCGGTTTGATTTTTCATATCTTAAAATTTTTAAACTTAAAATTATTTTCAAAAATCAAATACTACTTTTCAAATTATATATTTAAATTAAATTAAAAATTTGCTGACAACTGCTGTAGGCGACCTCCTTTTCAAAATACAACACTCAACCTAAAAATATGCCGACACCGTACACGTAACCAAACACATGTTTAACCCAAACCCTAAACTAAATCAGAGACTTGAACAACTCAAGTCTGATGAAAATCCTAACATAAACCCTAGACCTGACCCAACCCAGGTCTAACCCAAACAATAACCTAAACCCTAAATCTAACCCAACCCTGGTCAACCCAACTTAACCCAAGTCCAACCCAAGCAAGAACTAACCCAGCTCTAGTCAATCCAGCTTAACCAATGTAAAATCTAAACAACATTTAATCCAATCCAGGTCAATCCAGCTCAACTTGGGTCAAACAAAAACCCAGCTTAACTTTGGTCAAACCTAAACCAAATATAACCGAATCCGGGTCAACTGAGACCTAAATTTAACCCAACCCGAATCAACCCCTCTTAACTTATGTTAAAACTAACCAAACCCAGCTTAGCTGGGGTCAACCCACCTTAATTCTGATCAACTTAAACCAAACATAGCTTAACCTGAGCTAGCTTAGATTCAACCTAGGCTCAAACCAGCTAACTTGTATCACACCTTAGCTCAATCTCAAGCTAACCTAAACTGAAAACATAGCTCACCTTGGCTTGATGCTATCCAAAGTCTAATTCAAGGTAAAGTGTTTCTTTGTATGTGTTAACTCACATGTCATTCCATATTTCATATGTTATTTCATATTCATGTGTTATTTCATGTTCAAAAACTCATGAATTACATCGTGTTAAAAAAACTCATGTCTTGTCTCATGTTCAAGAACTCATGTGTTATTGCATGTACAAAAACTTATATGTTATGTTCAAAAACAGAACAACAAAAAATTATACATATAATAAAAACAGAATAAAAACTCCTCAGTTTATTCGCAACAATAAAAATTAAAATAATAATAATAATAAAATATAAAAAACCTTGATTTCTCAAACATGACAAACAAGTTTTTGGATAAAAAAGGACATTAATGTAAATATTAAAATTTAAATAAATATCTAAACACACAAGGATAAAAAAAATGAGAACTGAACCTAGGTGGATCCGACATGAACTTTAAGTTATCTAACTTAGACACCAAAATAAGGGCCACACACTAACTTTAGGTTAATATGAGTATAGAAGCCTAAATTACTTCCAAGTACCTAGTGAGGGCCTAAAGATTAGGACATGGCAAACAACAAACATAGCTCTTGAGACTAGAGGGAATACCTTAGAATGAAGTATCCCATGGTTACAACTGAAGGTATTTAAAACTGCCACAATACTATGAATTCTCCATGATCCATCATTTAAAGAGAATTCCTAGTAATGAGGTTATTCATAGTGGACAAATATAAACGATCTCGGGATGATGAAAATTCATGGGCATTTCGGCAGGGGACGTTTGACTCCCGACAGATAGGTACCTTGTACGTTTTTCATTTTATATTTCTTTCAAGTGATATTATCTCTTCCTTTGTAACAATGCCAAAAACTTGATTCTGAAGCAAATAAGAAATATATTTTAATTGATTCTATGTAAGTATATGTATCATTTATCAAGTAATATAAGACTTTCTGATTAAGCTTCGAGATATCAAACCTACAGGGAAATGTCAAAAAATATAAAGAAATAAGAAAATTAACTTTTTTACTTTTTAAATTGATTTTGTAAAGTATATTTTAAAATATATAATTTCAAAATTATTTTTGATATTTTCTGTTTAATAAAAATTAAAGCAAACAACTAAAATTAACAAAACTACTAAATAATATGAAAGCAATAAGAATAAAATAACTTTTTCCTCTTTTAATGAATAAGTAATAATTATAGAATTTCGTTGTGGAAGTATTTAAATGTGTTGTGCCAAATAGGAGCAATTATATTCTTTACCCTTACTTAGTTCTATAAAGAAAATTTGTTTTTTTTTATGCTTTGAAATTTTGTAGATGGGTTAGGTAGGGAAGATATCAGCTCTCACTCTAGAGTTCCCTCGATTTCCTCCACCTTGGGGCTAACATCTCATAACAAAAATTTTCACCTCAAACCAAATTAGGGGGCTTTAGCCTGTCACTCTATAGTCTTCTAATTTTACTCCCCATTAAACATATCTCCCTATTTATTTGGGTTCAATTATATGGAGTACAATTCTCATCCATACAATTACATGTGATTCTTTCTAATTATTGATTGAGACTACACCACATTGGATCTTACATAACCTCATAACAAATTTTAACATCTTAATTGGCCAAATCAAGATGTAAATTAAGTGCAAGGAAATAAATCATCACAACTTCTTCCAGCATTAAATTTATATACTTCACACAACTTCCTTCCATAATTTAATTACTTCATCATTTAAAAGGAAAAAGATAAAGAAAAATACTCAAAATTCATGGAGAAAATACAAATACAACTTGATTTGAAAGTAGAAACCATAGTGAAAACACAACAAGTTTTACTTAAAAACCAAATGTAAAAACAAAGATAAACACTTATTTGAAAATCCTCTCCACAAGACTCTAGATGTTCCTCTAAAATTTTGCTTTCCACTATAGTACTCCACAGAGGTTGGCGCCCAACTCTAAGGATTGACTCTCCTAAATTCTAATACAAACTATGATAAAGTAAAGTAAAAGAGTAAGAAAATTTGGTGAGAAGAAGGCTCTCTCTCTTGCTTTTTCCCTGGAAACAACTTCAAGCTTTTCTCCAACTTCTCCCACCAAAATCTTTCTTCCAAACTCTTCTCTTGGCTGTGGCGCCACTTTCTGATCTTCAAGTATTTATTTTTAATAATTCTTCAGAAGGTGCTTTGGTGTCGCTTCAAAAACGTCCAGATTCAATGTATCCACCAAGAATGCATCCATTCATTCAAATTTTAAATGAATTTTGGCGCTAATGGGAAGTTAATGAAGTTTAAAACAAAGGATGCTTCAGAAACCCCTTCAAATTTTGCACCAAAATTAAGTAAAATTTGTCATTTTAATTTTGGCACCTTTGCACCAGCCATCCGGCCTTAGGTGCCTGAGGCGACATTTGCACACCTTCCAATTCTTGCTCCAAATTTGATCCTTTTTTGTTCCTTTCATCATAACCAGTAATTTTAATCATACCTGCAAGAAAAACACAAAAAATATTTCATTAAAGTGAAATATCATCAATAATAGGTATAAACATCTTTTTATAAGGCAAAGATTACTCTATCTAGATAGGCCTTTAATGATTTTGAATTCCACCATTCCATTTAAAACAATGGTCTGATATATATCTTTGACTTAAAAGTCATAATAGTAGTGTTGAAAATTATTTTTCAATAAACGAAATTTAAGTTTTGAAAAATAAAAGACAATCTTCTATCTTTTCAAAATTACAACATTTCCTACTAAAGATAATTTAACTACATTTAACATTTCTTTACAAAGAAAATTTTAACTTTAAATTTTTCACAATTACTATAAATTTTAACTAAATTCTCTTACTCATTTCTATATTCAAAATTTTGTTCCCCTAATATAACTTCATATATATAATTTTTTTCAATAAAAAATCAAATTTTATTATAATTATTCTTAAGAACAAATAAAATTTTAGCTTTTGAAAATTTGTTTTTTAAATTCCCCCCAAATTAAAATTTTTAGTTAGGATTAAACATTTAAGCATAAACAATGATACATGGGTAAGAATTAAAAACTAAAATAACATGCTAGCAGGAATCTTCATATCCTAAATATGCAAGTATAACAATTTAAAAACAAGGAGTAAAAAGAAATCAAATTCAGTTTTTCAGTTCAGTATTTTTATAAAATAAAAATTTCAAAGGAATTCTACATTAGTGGAGGTTTTCAAAGAAAATACACACCAACTTTAACATGACTAAAATCACAACAACATTATATAATATATGGTAGCAAATTTTGAAAAGTTTAAACATGCAATTTAAATAGGGGTTTCTAATAGTGTTCTAAATTTTCCTAGCAGTTTTGGAATTAAATTATACATTACTAAAAACTCAAACACTAGATACACATTTAAAACATTTACTACCACACATATCACAAAAATTCATCATAAAACATCTATTCATCATAGAAACATCTGAATGTGCATAACAGAAATAATCCAACTATAGTTTATACAATATCAGAGTTCACAGAAAAATGCAACAATAAATAAAACTCTAGACAATTATATAACACAAATATAAACTTAACAAACTCAACAACACATAAAAAACAAATCGTACTCATCATAATCATCTTCATTCCAATCTCTGGATGACACATAAGGTATATAAAAAGAATGAGGGGGCATCTCAGCACTGCGATTACTCTAATCACTCTGTCCATGTACTGCTGATAATTGTCCTCATACTCATCATGTTTTACAATATACCTTTCAATATTTTCTATCTTACCATCCATATCTCTAACATGCTCTCGGGTAAGACTCACTTTCTTTAAAATCTTTTGTAATAAACCAGTTTGTGAATCTCTTGAAGATGATGCATGTGAAGTAGAAGCTCGAGAAGTAGAGGCAGCAGAAGCAGAAGCACTGGAAGCTCTAACAGATCCTCCTTTCCAACCAAATATTGAATGCACAGTGTAAGTTTTTTACATTTACACTGGTAATGGGTTTAAGTGGCAGAAGGACTTCTTCTCATGTTTCAAACTTGACACCACACTGCTCACAAAGTGAATGAATTAGGGAAGGAAATCCCATACCTACAATGGTTTAGAACAGCTCTTTCTCTCGTAACTTCACTAACTTGACTTGAAGGTAATAGCTTTGATGAGATAAAGTAATTTCATGCCTTTGAGGTGGCATTCAACTTAGAGGCCTGATGGTTTAATCTTCTTTCATTTGTTATCATCCATAAACCTCTTCCATCAGTAAGAAAAGACATTATCTCATCTAACTCTCCCTCAGAAGGATGATAGTTAGCATAAAAACAAAACAAATCAGGAGGCAATCGGTAAAATGTATTGATTAGAGCAGGCGAAAAATCTACTTGCTGACCTCTAAGCATCGCCATATTTTCTTCTGTCATCGGCAAGTTTGCATAAAACTCTCTAAAAACAGAATCAACATCAACCACGGAGAAGCAACAATAATTTTCCCAATTTCTTCTAGCAGTCATCTCTTCAATCTCTCTCCCTGGCTTACTAAAAACTCGTTATGGAATCAATTTACATGACGAAAGTGCGTTGACGTATCTATCCTCCACTCTAGAACCCAGAAATTTTTTGGAATCAAATTTTGCCTTATTTCGATCAGTTAAAATTTGGAGCCTTTTCTAAAAATTCACAAATAATTCATCATTAATTCCAAAATGAAACTAAACTTGATAACTTAACTTCCAAAGGTAATTTCCACTAAATCCAAGCAATTTCTCATGATTTTCCTCAAATTTTCACCATCAATAGTGATTTTTGATTTTTGAATAATTTACACAAAATGCATGGTGAAAATAAAAATATTTACTTAGGAAAAGTGCTCATACCTCAAGGAACTAAAATCTAAAAAAATTCGGCGAAATCGGCTCTTAAATGATCCAACTTAGTGATACCCTAGTCTTCTATTTCACGAAACTGAGAGGTTGAAGGTGATGGGGGGTTAAATGACAAAATTTCTAGATTTTAACTACAGAAAACCGATTTTCACTAACCGGCGCCTATGCGCAGAGCGTACGACGCATAACCGCGAAATTTGGCGCTTAAGCGCCGACAGTTTGGTGTTTAGCCGCCAGTGTCCAAATTTTGACAATTAATTTTAATGGCACACAATCACTTAATTAATCTCCCTCAATCACATCTAATACTTATTTATCCCCATAAGCCCTTCTATTACTCTAAAATTATACTAAAATTTTCATCAATTCCAAACAAATTTTACAAAAACAGAAACTTATATTTCATTAATAACAAACTACACTTAATACAAACTAAAAATTTATATCCAAACATTTTGGATGAAATTCCACAAATACATAAGTTCATAATACATTTCATAAACACAAACACACATCATGAAGATGTAACAAACATAAAATTAAAGTGCAACAAAACACAAACATAAATTACAAACACAAAACACTAAACAAAGAAAAAGAAATCACAAGACTACACATAATTTAATTTCAATCTCCATTAGGAGGAATATATCCAGAATCACCATTATTTTCATTTGAACAATCTGAAATATAAATCTGATAAAACGGGCGATAATTAAAAGCTCTTACATTTTCATCTTCTAACCATTTTTCTTCAGATACATCGCTTTATTTGCTTCTTCCACATGACTTGTATGACTGAATTGCATTTTGAGTTGACATACAATGTGCTCTAAATGAGCGTTAGTTTCACTTACCTTTGTTTCAATTGATTCCACATCGATTTCAATCTTTGCAATCATTTTTGCAATTCCTTGAATGCTAATTGCTAGGATTTCATTAAATAACTCTTACACACTTTCACTAATAAACTTCTTCTTACTGGCTTCCTCCTTTTTCTTAACTTTGCTCTCCCAAGAAAACATTTTTGCACTCAAAATACTCTTCTTAAGACTCAGAAATGAAAATAAGAACTGGAGCAAGTATTTCTTTAATTTAGGGCCTTTTTATAGACTTGGGAAGGCACAAAACGGATCCTAGATGTGTTAAAACTCCTCATTAACTCCAAAAACCACTTACCCATGACTTAGGTATCTAGAAACCATGTTTTAACATTTTTTGTAACTCCGATGCCTAAGCTCCAATCTGCGACGCATAACCGCTAGTGCTCAATTTAGCACAGATATGTTAAATGTCCAAATCTTCATTCTGACTCCTTTAAGTCATCAAATAAGGTCCAAATAACACCCCTATAGCATATAAACTTCAAATTACTACCACATTATCATAAAAACAAACCAAACAAAACACACACATCAAAATTAAAGTAAAGCACACTGATAACTATGGGTTTCCTCTCACAAAGTTCTTGGTTTATCGTCTTCAGCTTGACATACCTAGAGCTTATTCTAAGTGACCCAACATTAGATTCTCATTAGGTTTAAATTAATTAACTAGAAAATAAGGCTGAAGTCCATGATCGTTAACTTTAAATATTTTTACAGTCTTAGGATCGTGAATATTCACAGCTCCATAGTAATAAACTTTCATCACAATAAATGTGCTCGTCCCCCTGGACTTAAGTTTTCCAGCAAATATTTTCAATTTAGCATTATACTGCAAAAATTTCTGCCCTAGCTCATGATTTTTAGTAAGAATCTTTCGATCATACCACAACTTCATCTTTTCTTTATAAATCTTAGCATCTTCATAAGATTCATTTAATATCTCTTCAAGCTCTTTCAATAGCAATAATCTCATTTTTCCACCATCTTTCAAATTCTAATTTTCTTTAATAGCCCAATATGCTTTATGCTCAAGTTCAACAAGTAAATTACAAGCTTTTCCAAAAAATAGCCTATATGGGGACATTTCTATAGGAGTTCTGTAAGCAGTTCTATAGGCCCACAAAGCATAATCCAGTTTAATTGACCAATCCTTTCTATTTTGATTAAAAGTCTTTTCTAATACTCTTTTAATTTCATGATTAGATAATTCAACCAAACCACTTGTCTGTGAATGATAAGCAGTAGCAATGCGATGGTTAATATGATATTTCTTTGTTAACTTTTTCATAATTTCATTTCTAAAATGACTTCCCCCATCAGTTATGATTACTCTTGGTATTCAAATCTGCAAATTATATTCTTTCTTAAAAACTTTGCAACACTTTGTGCATCACATCGAGGTAAAACGACAGCTTTTATCCATTTGAATACATAGTCTACCGGTATAAAAATGTATATATTTTCGAATGATGGTATAAATGGTCCCATGAAATCTAATCCCAAACATAAAAATTCTTAACTTCTAAAATATAATTGAGGGGCATCTCATTTCTTCTAGAAATATTGCCTACACGTTGACATCAATCACAACTTTTAATATAAGCATTAACATCCTTAAAAATTGTAGGCCAATGAAATCTAAATTGTAATATTTTATATGCAGTTTTATCAACTCCAAAATGTCCCACATAATTAGAATTATGAAATTTTTGAATAATTTTATAAGTTTCATCTAACGACACACATCTTCAAATGATTAGATCCTTTCCTTGTTTATATAAAAATGGGTCATCCAAAAAAATAAGTCTTGGCTTCAGATACAAATTTCTTCCTCTCCTTGTATGTCAAACCATAGGGTATAATATCACTAACAATAAAGTTTACAATTCGGCATACCACGGAACACTCCACTCATTAACATTGAACAATTATTCATCAGAAAAATTTTCATTAATTTCTTCAGCATCACAGAGATTTTTCAGTTTCAAGCCTGGAAAAATGATCAGCAATTTGATTGTCAGCATCATTCCTATCTACTATCATAAAATCAAATTCTTGTAATAGAATAATCCATCTTTTTAATCTTGGTTTTGCATCCTTCTTCTTTATTAAATATTTAATAGTAGAATGATCAGTATGTACCACACAATCAGTTTCAATTAAATATGATCTGAATTTATTAAAAGTAAATACTATAGCTAATAACTCTTTCTCAGTAGTGGTATAGTTAATTTGAGCTTCATTAAGAGTTTTACTAGCATAATTTACTTTGAAAATTTTATCATATTTCTGACCTAAAACAGCTTCAATAGCATAATCACTAGTATTACACATTAATTAAAAAGGTTTTTCCCAGTTTGGTGACACTATAATAGGTGTAGTGATTAATTTTCTTTTAATGTTTCAAAAGCTTTTAGGCATTCATCATCAAAATAAAAAATTACATCTTTTTCCAATAAACGGCATAAAGGTTTCAAAATTTTTGAAAAGTCTTTAATATATCTCCTAAAGAATCTAGAATGTCCTAAAAAACTTCTAATTCCCCTTACATTGGTTGGGTAAGGTAAATTAGAGATCAATTGAATTTTTGCAAGATCCACCTCCATACTATTTTCTGATATACAGTGTCCTAAAACTATTTCTCCTGCTACCATAAATTGACATTTTTCCTAGTTAAGAACTAAATTAATTTCTTCACAGTGTTTTAGAACTTTATACAGATGATCTAAACATGATTCAAATGAAATTCCAAATACTAAAAAGTCTTCCATAAAAACTTCAATTCCTTTTTCAATTAAATCACAAAAAATTGTCATCATATATCTCTGAAATGTAGCAGAGGCATTACATAAACCGAAGGACATTATTCTAAAAGCAAATGTACCATAAGGAGTGGTAAATGTTGCTTTTTCTTGATCCTCAAGAGAATTTTTATTTAGTGGTAACCAATATATCCATCCAGAATACAAAAATATTTATTCTCAGCTAATCTATCCAACATCTGATCTAGAAAGGGAAGTGGAAAGTGGTCTTTCCTTGTAGCAAGGTTTAATTTTCTTTAATCATATATTCTCCATCCTGCAACTTGTCTTATTGGTATAATTTCATTCTTTTTCATTAATAGTCACAATAACTCCTCCTTTCTTAGGGACACAATGAATAAGACTAACCCATGAACTATCTGAAATAGGGTAGATAATTCCAGCATCCAACCACTTTAAAATTTCTTTTTTAACAACTTCTTTCATAATGGGGTTTAATCTCCTTTGAGGATCAGCCCGAGGTTTGCAGTTATCCTCCATAAGGATTTTATGCATAAAAATAAAAGGACTGATTCCTTTAATATAAAATATTTTCCATCCAAAGGCTTTCTTATAATTTTTTAAAATTTCAAGCAAACTCTCTTCTTTTTTCTCATTCATTTTAGAGGAAATTATAACTGGCAAAGTTGAGGAATCACTTATGAAAGCATACTTTAAATGGTTAAGAAGCAACTTTAAATCAAGTTTAGGTTGTTTTTCAATTGATGGACCAAAAGATTCATCCTTTGCAGTCATGTCCAACAATTCATAATTTTCATGAACATAATTTAATACTTCCTCATGAAAATCATCTAAATGTTGTAATTCCTTTTCTTGCTCATGTTCCATTTCTTCACTTTTAGATTTCTCTTCATTAGCTGACTTGAAATGGCATTTACTTAAATATCTGATAACATCCATCCTATAACATTCATCATCTTTACCTCTTGTAGGATATTTCATTGATTTTGAAGTATTGAATGTGACAGTTTGATCATTGAATCTTGTTGTTAATTCCCCTTTTTGCACATCTATCATCGCTCTACCTGTGGCTAGGAAAGGTCTCCCTTATATTATAGGTATCTCTTTATCTTCCTCCATATCTGACACAATGAAATCAACAAAAAAGATAAATTGATCCACTTTAACCAAAACATCCTCTATAACTTCTTTAGAATATGTGATCGAACGATCTGCTAATTATAGAGTTAAAGTAGTAGGGGTTATTTCTCCTAATCTCAGTCTTTTGAATATTGATAATGACATAAGGTTAATGCTTGCACCCAAATCACATAAAGCTTTTCAATAAAATTTTTCTCTGATCGCACATGGTGTTGTAAAACTACCAGAATCTTTAAGCTTTTTAGGAAGCTTTTTCTGAATTATTGCACTGCAGTCTTCACTAAGTGCAACAAGTTCATTATCCTTAAAATTCATTTTTCTGTTGAGAATATCCTTCATAAATTTCACATAGCTTGGCATTTTTTCTAAGGCTTCGGCAAAAGGAATGTTGATTATAAGCTTCTTAAATATCTCCAAGAACTTAGAAAATTGCTTATCCAACTTTTATTGACGAAGTCTCTGAGGAAATGGAGGTGGTGGCTTTTCTAAATCAATCTTAGGTGAAGAAATAGATCTTTCTAAACCTTTTGAGTCATCCACTTTTGGTTTTTTAATCTCTTCTTTCTCTAATTCAATCTCTTTTTGAACTCTACCTTCCAACCCTCTTCCACTTCTCAGTTGAATTGCTTTTACTCGCACTTTATTCTTATCTCTTGGATTTACTTCAGTATTACTGGGAAGCGTTCTTTTGGATATATTACTTAATGAATTGGCAATATTAGCAATTGATTATCAATATTTATGATTTTTGCTCCTTGATTTACAATTGATTTCCAACTTGTAACATCACTTCTTCAATAGACTACTTCTTCTCCTTAAATGGTGAAGTACTGTTAAATCTTTGAGGATAGGTTAGTCAATAATTATTATTCCCTTGGTTTTTCTAGTTTATCAATGGGTTTACTTTGTTGTTCCCCTATTGTTGATTATTACCACTATCATTACTGTTATTCCAGTTAAAGATTGGATGGTTTTTCTAACCTGGGTTATACTAATTGGAATATGAGTTATTAGGCTTACTTATGGCATTCAAAGTTTCTGGTGAAGTTTGAGAATCAACCATTTGGCTTAATGAATTTTCTCCAATCATAGAAATTGGCTGAGAAAAATTCATTCCAAATTGGTCTATCTTTTATGAAATTGCAGAAACTTGATTTGCTAGCATTGCAAAAGCATCATTATCATGAATATTGGATACCTTTTTTAGGATTTAAACTTTCAGAAGGTCATTGAAAATTATTAGTAGCCTGTTGACCTCATTTTTGATGAGGTCTTCCTTCTTCTTTTTAGTGCTTAGGATCTAGCCTTAGGCTTTTTCTTTTGACTATCTTAGAGGACTAGAATTGGGACCCGCCTTTTAGAAATTCAAACCACTTCTAAACTCCCTGCAAACTCCACAAATTTGACTATAGACCCCTAATCACCTAGAGGGTTGAAATCAAATGTGGAAGTTTAAAGGATGAGTTCCTATAGGACTCTTTGGCCTTAGGACTACCACAGGTGGCTCAGTGCGGTGAGGGGGCTGACTTACACTACACTTACACACTACATTTCCACACACTTCCTAAAACCACACCCATACCCAACTTAACCTCCGACTCATGTGGGTGATTCACATGGATGGTCCGTAACCCACTAAGCCCTTGCTAAGAGGGTTAGGAACAACATAATGAATGCCTCAAATGAGTCCTTTCATGGCTCATATGGGCTTGAAATGGTTTCATGGCTCAACCAAAATGATTTCTTTCCACCTAAATTCACCCAATCTCCAATTTCCCAAATTTTCAATTTTTGACCCCGAGACCCTACACCTATTAAACCTACCCAAAACCCTCGAAATTACCCAAATTTTTGCAAAATTTCCAAATTACCCAAAATTTTCCAAAATCAATCCCAAACATCTCCAAATCACTCAAATTGATCATCCATACCCAAAAATACCAAAGATTCCAAAAATACCCCCAATACCCTCCAAATACCCAAAATACCCTTCTTGGCCTAAAAATCCAAAAATTCAGAAAATTCCCAAAAAAATTCCAAAAAATCCTAAATATTCCCAATTTCATTTTGTCCAACTACACCATAGGCTAATTTTGTCAATTTACCCTACTTTTGTCAAAACCCCCAATTTGACCCATTTTAACCCTAAGTGAACCCAATGTCAAACCAAACCTACCCAATTGACCCCAATTTTAGTCCAATTCAATTCTAAACTTCAATTCAACATCCCCAATACCAATCTAGACCAAATTCAAGCCCAATTTGATTGACATTTGGATCCAATTTCACTTTGGGCCTTAAAGCCCAAATTTGGACCCATGTCCCAAACTTAGCCCAAACTAACCCAATTTAACTCCAATTAACCCCAAATCTTTTCTAAATCTTCCTTAACATTCCCACAAACAAAACCCTAACATGATTTGCCCAAGATTTTGACCCAAACCCCACTCAAATTCAACCCAAAATCAAAAAGCCCAATTTTGACCTAAACCCAAACCTAACCCAAATAGGCCCAAACCTCAAAATCAAAACCCAACCAAAGCCAAAACCTCTTTGAAACACTCCCATAAACATTTCTCAACATTTATTTTACATCAATTTCAACCCTAGCCCAACATTGGCCCAAGTTAGCCCAATTTGACCTACATTGGCCCATTTACCAAATAAACCTAAATTCAACCCAATTCAAACCCAAACCACCTTAAATCTATTTCAAATTATCCATGAAACATCCCTAAACCAAAACCAACAACTATTTGGCCCAAACTTCTACAAAAATTCCCATCCATGAACACATCCTTAAACTTAAAAGCCCACTTCCCTTAAACCTTCTTAAAAGCCCATCTTCATTAAATTTTAAAAGCCCAAATCATCCTAAAGCCCACATGACACTTCCCCTCATCATCCATTTGATCAAAATCACCCCTAAGTTTCAAAATCATCAATTAAACCATTCCAAATCAAGCCACTTGTCAAATTACCCCCTAAATGTCAAAAATTTCTAAAACCCTTTTCATGAAACAAATCAACCTTTTCCCAAGCCAAATGAAGCCATGAACAAGCCATTCTCAAACCACATGAAGCCATGAGGGCTTTGACTTGTCATTAGTCCATTTATGGCAAGAAGAGGGGTTCTTTCTTAAACCTCCTTTAACCCTTTTTTACCTTAATCATGTCACACACTAAACCATGTTTAGCCACCTCATCATGGATGGAGACTTCACCACTCCTTCTAAGCTGACCTAAATGATTCCCTCAGCTCAAAATCAGAGCTTGGAAGGGTGCACCAAGCCCAAAATGGTGGGTTGACCCAAACCAAGCCAAAGTGAGCCTTCTCCCATTCCATTTAAATCAAACTCCTTTACACATGTCAAACCTCAATTGACTGCACAAGCCTCCAGCCCTGACCCACTTGAGCTTGAGGGTGACCTGACCCTGGCCGGCCGGCCACCCAGTCGCCGGAAAACACCATGCCCGAAACCTTGGGAGGAGCCAAATTTTGGAATTCCACCTTGCTGAGCTGCCTCACTCCAAATGGCCATTGCGAGTCTGTTCTTCTCCTCACCAGAGTAGCTGATCCCAACCATTAAACTCCCCTGGAGAGCCTCCAGCCATGCCTATTTAAACCCCTCACCCTCTCGGCCAAAAAAGGTGCTAAACGAAACCTTAAGGAAACTCTGCCAAAATCACTCCAGATCACTCTCCACACATAGAGCACCTGATCCCCACTGAATTCCAGCCCCGATTCCCTCTAGTCGAGCCCAATTTCGAGCTCGAACTTTAGCCCAAAACCGGGACACTTCTTCGCAGTGAGCCAATTCCCAAATTGATTGGTCCTACACCTTCACCTGGACCAAGAGGAGAAGTTCCCCACCGAAAGCCCCATCTCTAGGCCACCCAGGTTGTTCCAGGCCTCCAAGCTTTGTGATCGGGCCGTGGTCGAAGTCCAACCTAGACAAGTCACCGGATCGGGAGACTTCATCCGGAGCTTACTAGGATCCAATCGAAGGTGTAACAACTCTCGGATCGAAGCTTCACTTCTGCGAGCAAAGGTATGGACTCCCTCTTCTTCCCGAGCTTCCAGAGATTCTCATTTTAATTTGAGTCAATTTAAATGCATGTTTACCGTATGGATGTGTTCGTCTCTTCAAGACGAATCCTTAGAGCATAAGAACACGAAAATCCGTTGAGAATCGAGTGAGAAATTAGGGTTAGAAGGTTGACGGTCACGGGTGCACACCAGTCGTAGACGATGACCAGGAGCCGTTGGATCGCGCGTGTATCGAGCGGACGATTCAGATTGCGCCGGACTAGGGAATGTTACGTGAACCGCGGGGCCGGGACGGATGACTCGGATGGCGACGCCCAATCGCGGCGCGACACGTACCCCTTCGTAGCTGCCGATGTTTCGCGCGGCGCCGCGTGGATAAGTAGATAAATAGGGTATTTAATGTATTTATTAAATATCGAAACTTTAAAAATCCATATCTTTGTGTAGAAAAATCACAAAAATAAAATAAAAATACCCTCTTGCTCAGTGAACGGAGGAGAATAATGTGGAAAAGAAATCATTTAATTTCATCAAGTATTTTATTTTTTATAATTTATTTACTCTCTGCATTGTTTTAATTCTCCATGCATGCATACAATTCACCATGGCATGAGACCATAGGGCTTTGAAGCCTCCGAATTTGGGAACATTCCCTGAATTTTCCAAAGTCAGAGGCCATCCCTATGAAGAGTTCTTGATTTTTCAAGTTCAGGTCACTGTTTTGAGTATTTTAATTCCAGTAAATAGCATGTTGTGAAATAAATTCTAGGAAAATTTGGTGATGTTCCTTATGAACAGAGAACCCTAGGAAAAATAGATTTTGGCTTAGTTCATTCAAAACAACCCTAATTGACTTAAACACCCAAAATAGGTCTTTAATTAATTAGAGTTAACCAGGTATCAAATTGACTTGAAATCAATTCTCCACTGACCTTTAGGATCAGAGGAATCCACCATAAAAATTTGAGGTCAATTGGACTTGGTTAGCCCCACTAATTGGGTTGATTAAGTCACTTAGCCATTTTAAACTTTAAAATTCATAACTTTTAAAATACTTTTCAAAAATTCACCAAATTGGTTTTGGAGCCTCTCTGATATCAGGGGAATCTAAGAAAATTAAAATTTCAATTTTCTGAAAAAGTTGATTTTTAATAATATTTTAATATTTTTAATAATTAAAAAATAATAAAAATCACAAAAATAATAAAATTCACCAAAATGTCACATTTTGAATTTTAATCACTTAGGAGCAAATCCCACATTTTTCCTAGGTCTATTTAGTGAGATATTGAATTTTAAAGCCCTAGGGTAATTTTAAAATTAAAAAAATGTATTTTCTAGCATTTTCACTAAAATAATTATAATAAATCATAAAAAAAAATCAAAAAATTGCAAAATTTGTTTCTCTGGTTTCCTTGATATCAGAGAGATTTTTGAAAAATATAAAATCCATTTTTCAACATTTATTTTATTTTTAAATTAATTAACACTCCAAAACTCAAAATAATTATAATAAAAATAATATAATTCAAAAAATCACCAAAATTGGTCCAAGTGCTTCTCTGGTCATTAGGAATGTCCCCTAATTTTCTTAAGGACAGAAACTTTCCCTTGGTCATGTTATTAAATTTTCCTTGAAAATCTCTATTTTCCATCAAAATAATTATATAAATAAATTAAATACAGAAAAATCACATTTTCTCCTCTCATGTCTTTATTGACATGTGAGTGAAGTCACATAAAAATTTCAAGTTCATTTGGGTTCAATTTAGTAAGTTATGAAATTATTAAGCTTAAAGGGTAAAATGGTAATTAATTTTTTTTAACCCTTAATTAAAACTTTAGGTTTAATAAAAATTAACAAGTAAAATATTTGATCTTAATCTGATTTGGATGACTGAAATTTAAATAATTAAAGGGTAGAAACTCATTAAACAATTTTTTAAAATGATTAAACTTTAATTAAATAATGGATTAAATTTGGAAGAATAATAAAATTGGAATTATTAAAATAAGGGATATTTATTAGGAAGAGATTTATTCTTTAATTTAAAAATCCCTAAACTAATTATATCATTAATACTCAATTTTTAATTAAAATGATAACTCAAATTTAAAATATTAAAAGACTTAATTAAATTATTAAACTCTTTTGAAATTTCAATTAAAATTAAAAATAAAGTAAATTAAAGATAAATTAAATTAAAATTAAATTAAATTTAATAATTAAATTAAATTAAATTAAATAATTAAATTAAATTAAATTAAATTAAATTAAATTAAACAATTAAATTAAATTAAATTAAATTAAATAATTAAATTAAATTAAATCAAATCAAATTAATTAAACACCAAATCAAATTAAATTGAACTATGTTAAACTAAATTAAAACTCAATTAAATTAAGTTGAATTAAATATAACATCACCTAAGACATAAAGAATTCAAAATAAATGTAAAGCAACTTGAACACTATTCCAAATTTAAACTCTTTAACTTAAATCAAATCATTTGAATACTAATTTACCCTTGAAAGCTTTGATTATTATAACTCCTAAATGGAACATCAAATGAAGTGTTACCTCACTCATAGGATATTCAAATGTCCTAGTTCATCGAAGCAAGTTAACAAGACTTGAAAACCTCGGACGATCGATTCATTTATATAATTAAATTCATTTGGACTTAAAACAATCCCGAAAATATTGAAAAGATGTTTAAGATTCTTCTTAAGCACTTCCTCAATATGATAGGATATTTATAAGAACAATTGGACTTAATTGTCCTTTGATGAAGAAAATCG